>OX377620.1:58178449-58199882 GCA_947397865.1 Polietes domitor
ATAGCTCCCTTACAAATTTCGCTCCGATTTGAATTTTTTCGCTCTAGAAACCACATATTTATATCAGATTGTTTTCAAATTTGGCAAAATATCTTATACTTAAGCTAGGAACACCTATGGTGAAGATAGGTCAGATCGGTTCAGATTTATATATACCTCCCATTCAAATTTCGCTCCCGATTTGACTTTCTCTCCTCTAGAAACCACATATTTTAGCAGATCTTCCTCAAAATTGCCAAAATATCTTATGTTTCCATTAGAAACACCTGTGGTGAAAATGGGTCAGATCGTTCATAATTATATATAGCTCCCATACAAATTTGGCTCCCAATATCACTTTTTCTGCTCTAGAAACCACATATTTATATCAGATTGTTTTCAAAATTGGCTAAACATCTTATGTTTCCACTAGAAACACCTGTGGTGAAAATGGGTCAGATCGGTTCAGATTTATATAGCTCCCATACAAATTTGGCTCCCGGATTGACTTTTTCCGCTCTAGAAACCACATATTGTATCAGATTGTCTTCAGATTTGGCAAAACATCTTATATTTCAACAAGAAACACCAGTGGTAAAAATGGTTCAGATCGGTTCAGATTTATATATAGCTCCCATACAAATTGGTCTCCGAATGTCACTTTTTCCGCTCTAGAAACCACATATTTATATCAGTTTGTTTTCAAATTTGGCACAACATCTTTTATTTAAGCTAGGAACACCTGTGGTGGAAATAGGTCAGATCGGTTCAGATTTATATATAGCTTCCATTCAAATTTCGCTCACGATTTGACTTTCTCTCCTCTAGTTACCACATATTTTAACAGATCTTCTTCAAAATTGCCGAAATATCTTATGTTTCCACTAGAAACACCTGTGGTGAAAGTGGGTCAGATCGGTTCAGATTTATATATAGCTCCCATACAAATTTCGCTGCCGATTTGACTTTTTCTGCTCTATAAACCAAATATTTTAACAGATCGTCTTAAAATTTGGCAAAATATCTTATGTTTCCACTAGAAACACCTGCGATGAAAATGGATCAGATCGGTTCAGATTTATATATGGCTCCCATTCAAATTATGCTCCCGATTTGAATTTTAGTGCTCTAGATACCACATCTATTGTACTCGATTTTCTTTACATTTTGGCATAACATCTTATAATCTAACTAGAACCACCTATGCTGAAAATGGGTAATATCGGTTCAGATTTAGATATAGCCCCCACACAAAAGTCGCTCCCGATTTGACATTTTCCGCTCTAGAAACAACATATTGAACTCGATTTTCTTTAAAGTTGGAACAACATCTTATAATCTAACTAGAAACACCTGTGGCTAAAGCGGGCTAGATCGGTTCAGATTTAGATATAGCCCCCATACAAATGTCGCTCCCGATTTGACATTTTCCGCTCTAGAAGCCACATATTGTACTCGATTTTCTTTACATTTTTGCATAACATCTTATAATCTAACTAGAACCACCTATGCTGAAAATGGGTAATATCGGTTCAGATATAGCCCCCACACAAAAGTCGCTCCCGATTTGACATTTTACGCTCTAGAAACCACATATTGAACCCGATATTCTTTAATTTTGGCACAACATCTTATAATCCAACTAGACACACCTATGCTGAAAATGGGTAACATCGGTTCAGATTTAGATATAGCCCCCATACAAATGTCGCTTCCGATTTTAACATTTTCCGCTCTAGAAACCAGATATTGTACCCGATTTTCTTTAAATTTGACACAACATATTATAATCCTGTAATGTCGAACACATATATTTACAGGATACAAAAATCTTTCCCGATTTCACTTTTTTACCGAATTGAATGTAACGGTATAGAAAGTGGAGTGTATCATATAGTCGGCCCCGGCCGACTTTAGCCTTTCCTTACTTGTTTAAAGATGTTAACATGGGATCGGTGATATTTTTTGTTTTCATAACATTTATCATACCTCACTCGCATCGTTATGCGGTTGTAGCTGAAGTCTTCATTCTCCAATCTTAGTGTAATTGCCATCCAAATGGTTATGAACGTCCGTCCGATGATGCTACTGTTGCTGTTGTTGCCACATCATTAGATAATTGTTTCTCTGCCATTACTCCTACATTTCAGTAAAGGATTCTGTGTCCATATGATTGTTTGAGTTTGATTATACATATGTATGTTTGTATATTAAGTTGACTCACACTTCATTTAAGGCAGAAATCTAAAAAAAATATGCTTAAATACTCTGAATATTAGGGGTATTTTCTGTCCTTGTTGGGGAAATGTTTTCCCGTTTGAGCCGACTGATATAATCTTTGAAATCTTGAACCGCTTAGCTCTTTTCGTTTAGGCGTTTTAGCGTCAAGGTATTCCTTCTAAAGAGTGATTTTTTTGAGGTTAGGATTTTCATGCATTAGTATTTGACAGATCACGTGGGATTTCAGACATGGTGTCAAAGAGAAAGATGCTCAGTATGCTTTGTCATTTCATCATGAATCGTCTTACAAACGAACAACGCTTGCAAATTATTGAATTTTATTATCAAAATGCGTGCTCTGTTAAGAAAGTTCATTGCGCGCTTCCATTTTATGGTCAGTTTAATCGACCCACTGAAGCGGCTATTCGGGCTATTGTGACTAAATTTCGCACCAAATTTACATTGTTGGACATTAAACGACCAACACGCTTACGTAGAGTGCGAACTGAAGAAAATATCGCAGCTGTATCGGCCAGTGTTAATGATGACCACCAATTTTCGATTCGTCGCCGTTCGCACCAATTGGGTCTCTGTTACTCAAAAACGTGGAAATGCCAAAATTGGACTAAGCGGATGGACCACCTAAGACGCAGCCGCGGTCAACATTTAAATGAAATTATCTTCAAAAAGTAAATGTCATGGACCAATCTAACGTTTCAAATAAAGAACCGATGAGATTTTGCAAATTTTATGCGTTTTTTTTTAAAAAAAGTTATCAAGCTCTTAAAAAATCACCCTTTAGAAACTCAAGCATTTTGTTTGGTCAGCTTTAGCTTAAATCTGAATATCTATTAAGAAATATTGATCATGTCAACCAATCCCTTTTCTTGAAAAGTTTCGTTAATTTTATTTCGAACAGCAGCAACATTTTTTTGTATGAGGCACCCTAATAATGTGTGTGGCTTTGTACGAACTGCCACAATTGGGATGTGTTACCATTTAAAACAATTCCAAAATCAATATTACTTATTTCTGCTGCAACTGAAATGTTACGGATCAGTGTTCGCTGGCCAAATGAAGTTGCCTGGCATGCCTCTGTCTCTAGTTTTATTGAAGTTTAGTTGTTGCGGAGAAATTTTAAAACTCACATCCAATTGGAATGAACACGCATTAGCATTCGCAAAGAGATTATATGCGTGTATATGCTCCTGTGCTGTGGATATTCGACGTAGCATCGAGATGATTCGCGCACTGATGTTCATTCTAATCATTTAGAGACTGCGTTTAAAGACCGTTCTTTGATATAAATTCCTCTTTGATTTTAATTAAGTGGAAACAGCGGTTTAGCCGTACATTACAGCGGCTTTGGATGAAATAAAATATTACTTTTGATACATCATGTGTAAAGAGTTCAAGGTAAACAACAAAATACAGGTGTGGAAATGTTGCAGATTACATATTGTCATATATTTCAAAGGCAATTTCACTTGGGCTTGATGTCGTTTTTATCTGTGGCACCTAGGATGACGATACCATTTCTTTCAAATCATTCTTCAATTTTATGATCAAACGTTGTAACGACTAGTTTCCCCTTTTAATATTGAATAATGACTTTAATGAGGACATGATTTGTCATATCCTTTTCGTTCTAAGGCTCTTTACGAAACAAGCTTTCCAGTTTTTGATTAAAATGTAATTGCTTTTGTTGTATTTTTCGAAAATGTTAATATTCTATGAAATGTTCGCCAGAGATTACCTTATGATACAAAATGCTCAAAAGATTGTATTTGAATAAACACTAAGGTTTTGATAAACAAAACCTTGTAGTGGTACTATTTCGTTGTATTTATTGTAGATTATTAACATAATTAAAAGACAAGAAACCTAGACGTTTCAAAAGATATATACATTATATAGGGTCCGCCATCTAACGTTTTTTTCAACTATTCAACCGTTGGACTATTATTTGTCCAGCCATTTGAATGAAATTAGTTTCCATTATTAACCGGAAGGATTGTGCTTTCAAATAAAAAAATAAATTTGAGAAAATATTCAGTAATTTTTTTATAGCATTTTCAAAAACAAAAAGTTATTTGGCGGACCCTATATAAGGAAACTTTTGAAATGTTTCGTAATTTAAAAATAATCTATATATATAAAAGAGTTGCGTTACTGACTGACTGACTAACTGACTGACTTATCATTGACCAGCCCACAGACCAAACGGCTGAAGCCAGGGTCATGAAATTTTCAGGCTAGTTCCCAAATATGACGTAGACGTCGACTAAGAAAGGGTTTTATGAAATTCGTACTTTTAGGAGGTAAAATGGCCCAAAAAGGGATAAACATCGAACCTTCGTCCTGACTAAACGGCAGTAGTTATAAACATGAAATTCGGTGAGTTCCTTGCAATGACCATGCAGACGAGCTACAAATAGGGATTTTTCGAAATTTGTACTTTTAGGGGGCGAGCGGGACAAAAAGGGATAAAAATGGTACCAACTAAAGTATTACAGCTAGAATCCCGAAATTTGGTAAACGAAGTAAAATTGGATTTTTCGAAATTTGTACTTTTAAGGGGCGAGCGGGACAAAAAGGGATAAAAATGGTACCAACTAAAGTATTACAGCTAGAATCGTGAAATTTGGTATGTAAATTCCTCTGACCATATAGAAACGAAGTAAAATTGGATTTTTCGAAATTTGTACTTTTAGGGGGCGAGCGGGACAAAAAGGGATAAAAATGGTACCAACTAAAGTATTACAGCTAGAATCCCGAAATTTGGTAAACGAAGTAAAATTGGATTTTTCGAAATTTGTACTTTTAAGGGGCGAGCGGGACAAAAAGGGATCAAAATGGTACCAACTAAAGTATTAGAGCTAGAATCCCGAAATTTGGTAAACGAAGTAAAATTGGATTTTTCGAAATTTGTACTTTTAAGGGGCGAGCGGGACAAAAAGGGATAAAAATGGTACGAACTAAAGTATTACAGCTAGAATCGTGAAATTTGGTAAGTAAATTCCTCTGACCATATAGAAACGAAGTAAAATTGGATTTTTCGAAATTAGTACTTTTAAGGGGCGAGCGGACAAAAAAAAAAAAGGAAAAAATAGTACCAACTAATGTATTACAGCTAGAATCGTGAAATTTGGTATGTAAATTCCTCTGATCATAGATAAACGAAGTAAAATTGGATTTTTCGAAATCTGTACTTTAATGGGGCGAGCGGGACAAAAAGGGATAAAAATGGGACCAACTAAAGTATTGCAGCTAGAATCGTGAAATTTGGTATGTAAATTCCTCTGACCATATAAAAGCGCAATAAAATTGGATTTTTCAAAATTTGTACTTTTAAGGGGCGAGCGGGACAAAAAGTGTTCAAATTTAAGAATTGCAGCTATAGTCGAGAAATTTGGAGTGCAAACAGTGTGTAAAGCGCAATCTAAATAGATTTTTTCGAAATTTTCTTATAGGGGGTGAGCAACAAGGGATAAAAGTAGTACAAATTAAAGTAAAGTAAAGTGGAGTTAAGTCGTATGTACTTTTTGGGAAAGACGTGCAAAAAGTTGCCTGAATCTAGAAACATGATATCGAGGATATAAATGGTTATAATATTTTGTTCAAAACTTGGTAGAAATTTATAAAAATTGTACATACGAAGTAGTTCAGCTAAAATAGTGCATATCGACAAGCACATTCCTTTGATTGTGTGTGAGTGCTAGCTAATAGGAGGTTTCCAAATTACTCTTTTAGATTTATCTATATCCACCAAAAGACAATTAAATAAATACTATCCAAAAACAGAGACGGATAAAATTAACAAATAATTGGCCTTTTCGCGAGCGAATCAGCGGGTACTGCTAGTACATTATATAAGGAAACTTTTGAAATGCTTCGTAATTTAAAAATAATATAAAATATTTTGTTTCTATCTTTTCTCAAATTGTTCCCGAACCCGTGTATCTACGTGAATTAGGTTGTAGAAATACTTACATTTTAATTAATGTATAATCAGGCGTGATCGGAATTTTTTATATTCACAAAATTAACGACCTTCGACGAAAATGGGATTTAAGTAACACAAGTAAGGAAGGTTAAAGTCGGGCGTGGCCGACTATATGATACCCTACACCTAGTCAATATACCCTATCTGTATTTGTAAAAAAACAATGACCACAAACATTGAATGAGAGCTATATATAAATCTGAACCGATCTGACACATTTTTAGCACAGGTTTTATGAAATATAAGACGCTTTCCCAAAATTGATGGAAATCTAGTAAATATTTGCTTTCTAGAGCGGAAAGAATTAGATCGGGGGAGTCATTTATATGGGAGCTATTTATAAATCTGAACCAATTTCACCCATTTTCGCCATGGATGTTTGTACTTATAATATGAGCTGGTTTGCCAAATTTTAAGCAAATCAGTTCAAATATGCTATTTCTAGAGCGGACATAATCAATTCAGTGGCGAAATTTGTATTGGAGCTAAAGGGTGATTTTTTAGCTATTATTTTTTTGGCAACACTGGTTTAAACAGCTGACGCACGTTTCGTGTTTTGTTTCACTGTCAAACATCTTCAGTTTGGTCTATAATTTAACCATGAATCGTCGTACAAACGAACGACGCTTGCAAATTATTGAATTTTATTATCAAAATGGGTGCTCTGTTAAGAAAGTTCATCGCGCGCTTCTTCCATTTTACGACGAATCACATTTTTGGCTCAATGGGTACGTAAATAGGCAGAATTGTCGATTTTGGAGTGAATATCAGCCAGGAGCATTGCAAGAGCTACCAATGCATCCAGAAAAAGTAACAGTTTGGTGCGGTTTAAGGGCTGGTGGCATCATTGGTCCGTACTTCTTCAAAGATGATGCGAATCGTAACGTAACTGTGAATGGTGAGCGCTACCGTTAAATGATATCCAACTTTTTTTGCCCAAAATGCAAGAGCTTGACTTGCATGACATGTGGTTTCAACAAGACTGTGCCACATGCCACACAGCACGCGCAACAATTGACTTATTGAGAGGCGAGTTCGGTGAACATTTTATTTCACGTTCGGGACCGGTCAAGTGGTCGCCTAGATCGTGCGATTTAACGCCTTTAGACTATTTTTTGTGGGGCTATGTTAAAGCTCATGTCTATACAGACAAGCCCGCTTCAATTGACGCATTGGAAGACAACATTGAAGCATTTATTCGTGAGTTACGGGCCGAAATGTTGGAAAGAGTATGCCAAAATTGGACTAAGCAGATGGACCATTTGAGGCGCAGTCAAGGTCAACACTTGCATGAAATATTCTTCAAACATTAAATTAATGGACCTACTATCGATTCAAATAAAGATTTCCTGATTTTTCTGAATATTATGTGTTTTTTTTTTTGAAAAAACTATCTTATAGCTTTTAGAAAATCACCCTTTATAAGTCGGTTTGGCCGCCTGCTTACTTACTTGCTTAGTATGGAATTTATGGAAAAAATATTTTTTTGTATCCTTATAAAAATTAAATATTTTATTGGATCTTCATCGGAGGCTCTTAATTGTACACACAAATATCCAAAATGAATATCGTCGGGGTTAACTTAAGAATCATTCGACGGAATGGTATTAAACTAGAGTAATTAGACGGTAATCGATAAATGTCATTTATGGCTTGTACTCAAATGAAAATGTCTCTGTACTTAATTGAAAAAAGGATTATTTGAAGAAAATAACCAGAGGAAGCTCTAATGACAAATTTGGAATTTCAAAACCATTAATTCAAACCGGAATCGACCGATACATAAACGTATTAAGCAAGAGGCAAAGGAGTCCTAATTCGTCCAAACTACGTATCCCTGCAAAATTAGCTAAAAATGACGAACCATCCACGTCAACCAACCGCTTTGCTCTACTAGCAAATGAGGACGAGATTAGTGTTGTCCCTCCTAAATCTTCTAAGCCACCTCCAATATTTCTTAGAGAATCCAACTCAAATGAGCTAGTGACATATTTAATTGACACAATCGGCGAAAATTTTTTCCATGTTATCCCCATAAAAAAGGGGTACAATCAATGAAAAAAAAATTCAAATCTATAACGAGGATAACTTCCGCAAAATAACGTCAGAACTTGAAAAGAAAAATAAAAAGTTCTATACATACCAGCTCAAAAGTACCAAAGGACTGAAAGTCATCCTCAAAGGCATTGACCACTACGTTGAAACATCGTTAATTGAACATGAACTTTTGAAGAGAGGCTTCAAAGTGAAATCAGTTTCAAATATTTTAAACAAAAACAAGGTACCCCAACCTCTTTTTCGTGTTGAACTCATTCCCAACGATACAAAGCTTAAACCATCAGAATCTCATCCAATTTACGATCTAAAATATTTTATGAACCGCAGAATAACCGCTGAGGAACCGCACAAAAGAAATAGTCCAGTTCAATGTACTAACTGTCAGGAATTTAGTCATACGCGGACATATTGTAAATTGCCGACTGTTTGTGTAATATGCGGAGAACTACACAAAGTCACTGACTGTAAAAAAATAAATCTGACGCTACCGCGAAGAAATGTAGCAACTGTGGAGATAAACACACTGCCAATTACAGAGGTTGTCCAATCTACAAAGCCGTTAAGGATATCCGAGCTAATCAAGCAACCAATGTTAAACCACTACCGAAAACTACATAAAAAGCAGTGGAAAATAATAATCCTAGTTACCCTATCGAAACTTCATCTTATGCAAATGCCCTGAAACTTCAAGATTGTGGACCGAGAGTGAATCAACCGTACGCAAACCTAATGGTCAATGGACAAGAAGTGATTTTGAAAAAGGTGAAGTGTTTGCTAACTATCTGCGTCAGGTATTCTCACCGAATCCTGCTGTCATTACTCACAACTTGCCTCCAATTCCACATCAGATCTCGCAGTCTCCATGGAGCTTCTCATTCAAATATCTTAAAAAAGAAATTAGAGCATTAAATCCAAGAAAAGCCCCAGGTCATGACTTAATAACTAACAAAATGTGTTATGGAAGTGACTTAATCTTCAATGCTATATCACGGCTCGTGTAGTACCCTACAGTTTGGAAAACATCAGCTATCACTATGATTCATAAAGAAGGAAAGGACCCTGCAAAAGCAAATGACCAAACATGACCAAACTTTTTGAAAAGCTGCTTAACGCCAAACTCATGAAATTGCTAAACGATAATAACATCATCCCAAACCACCAGTTCGAGTTTCGTAAAATCCACAGCACGACTCAACAAGTTCACAGGCTGGTAACAAATATACGCAATGATCTTGAAGAAAAAATACTGCTCAACTTTGTTCATTGATGTTTCTCAAGCTTTCGAAAAAGTATGGCACGAAGGCCTACTTCGCAAATTTAAAATGTTTCTGACTCCTAATACACACAACTCCTTGGAGGCCGCAAGTTCATAATTAAACACAAAAGCTGCATATCTTCGGAAATTTCTATAAAAGCCGGCGTCCTCCAAGGTAGCATCTTAGGTCCACTGTTATATGTTCTATATACCTCTGACATGCCTACTAGCAATCTGGTCCATATCTCAACGTTCGCCGATGACACCGCAATACTTCCATCCATCTTCACCGCAGACTCATTTGGCAAACCCACATTGATTCTAAACTTACCCAAATAAAACATAAATCGCAACAACTCGAATGGCTCATAAATCGTAACTCCAAACTCGGACTCGACTGCAAATTGCTTATATACAATACTATAATTAAACCAATACGGATGTATAGTATTCAGCTCTGGGGAACTGCTTCAAATTCGAACATTGATAAAATACAAAGAATACAGAACAAAATCCTGAGACAGATTACAAACGCACCATGGAACTTAAAGAACTCAAATATACATTGTGATTTAAACATGCCAACCGTTAAGGAAGAAATTATTCTAAACTGTATAAACTACCTTAACAACCTAGCTGCACCTCCAAATCCATTGGCAAACCGCCTGAAGAAACGAGATACTGTCGACATGATTCACTAAGAAACATACGTATATTCACATATGTTATTGTAAGCTGTGGCAAACAATAATAAAATATTTGTAAGTTATTTAAGATCTGTACACTTATTGATAGTTTCACTTTATGAAAGATACAGTAATTAAATAAAGATTGAATAAAAAAAATTGGAATTTATTAAAATTGTCATTCACTTATTCAGGCAGTTCACTAAAATCTCATTATTCCTCATAACAAGAGACAAATTTTCGCATGACTTCCTCTGAAAATCTCATGAAATATTCTTCGTTAAAAAATATTAAATATTAAAATAAAAATATTAAATATTAATTTAAAACGTGTCTTAGGAAAAAAATCTTAAAATCTTATTTCCAGAGTTGTAAGCATTTCAATTGCCACAAAAATTTAAAAATTCTTGTATTTCCCAATTGTTTTAAAGGGCCTACTTTGACGCACAAACAACCTCAAATCTCTTTTTCTTTACGTGTAAACTCTCTTCGAATTACATTATTTAATTTGATCACAATCTCAAAGGGAATATTCATCAACAGCACGTTGTCGCCCTTTGATCTTGATATCCCCCTCTGTTCATGTTGTTGTTCATGCAAATGCAGCCAAATGAAATTTGATGGTTTCCCTTGTCACTCACTTTTTTGTGGTTTCCTGGTTTCCTAGAGTTTAAAGATTAATCTCTGCTCAAATAAAAATTCAAATTAACTTATTATTAAGTCAATTTAACAAAATTATCTAAAAGTTTAGACATACGCTTCGACCGACGACCACCAGCAGCAGTTCCGCCAACACCATAAAACGGCAAATGAACCAGATTTACAAATCGTGTTCACCATCCTAAACAGAACGACGCCAAGAGTAAGACATGACAGTGGCATGACGAAGGGAGGCGGGGGAGGCCATGAAGCGTACTTTGACCATATATTTATTCACAACACGTTCATCTCACTTAAGCCTACGTGAGCACCACAATCAAAGTAAAGTTCCTGTCATAAAATGACAAATGCGCTGCATTTTAGAGCCAACCGAAAAAAATTGAGCTCTGCGTTGGAAAAAAACCAACTAAAATTTTCATGAATGCCAACAACAACAATAAAAAGGAACTTTTCTAAAAACTAGCAACATGAGAACGAAAAAACCGAAATCAACAAAGACCACAAAGAAAAATTATACATATTCATGAAAATTTGTTATTATTATTTAAAAAAAAATATATAAAAATGAAAAACTTGGCTACTGCCACCATATTTACATGAGTCTACATGTCCGTGCGTGCAGATTTGTGTCTGTATTTGTGACACATTCACAGACACACGGTTTCTCTTTATATTCAAATTCATAAGTGCCAGCAATGAGACCACGTACGTCTGAACTGACATTTATTATGTGCACTTTTCGTTCGCCTCGCAAATGTCTATCTAAGCGTAAGCCATGCATCCACACATACATATGTATGTACCCTACAATCTGGAGAGTGGGAGGTTTTTGAGACTCCACTATTTTGATGGGAAGGAAAGTGATTTCGGAATAATATTGGTAGTACCGTTAGGAAGTGTATTAGGGGTGGGAGAGCCATGTATACAATTTTTTGATGAATTTTGACTTTCTAAAGTCGGGCCTAATTTTATATACTCTCCACCATGAAAAATGGCCAAAAAAAACATAAATGCACAAAAAAATAGTGTGTCCCAAACCTAAAAAAATATTTTTTAAGTCCCCAGCAAAAAAAAGTTGGAAGTACTTCCGTAGGAAGCACATTTTAATAGCAGCTCAAAATCCAAATGTGCATGTTTCCCGCTTTTGAGTAAGTTCTTTTAAACAACTTCAAAAAAAGTTTCTAGTATGTTAATATTCCGTAACATTTTATGAATACCATTTTCACAACTGAATGGGAACGACTTTTTAGTATGGGGTCACGAAGGTAAGGTGTCCGCTTTACACCCAGAAGGTCTCGGGTTCGAATCGTGGCTCGGGAAATTTTTTTTTATATTTTTTATTACTTTTATAAACAAACAATGTTTAATGTTGTATAATTTTAACAATTTAAAAATTTTTGCTTAAAGAATACAAATTTATAGTTTTTTTATGTACTTAAAATATTTACTATTTTTATTAATTATTAATACTACATAATATCAGTAAAATTGAGTAGTGTCAATTTATTTAATACTAAGTATTATTTAGTATTTATTAGATTTATTTGTTATAAAGGGTGATTTTTTAAGAGCTTGATAACTTTTTTTTAAAAAAAAACGCATAAAATTTGCAAAATCTCATCGGTTCTTTATTTGAAACGTTAGATTGGTCCATGACATTTACTTTTTGAAGATAATTTCATTTAAATGTTGACCGCGGCTGCGTCTTAGGTGGTCCATCCGCTTAGTCCAATTTTGGCATTTCCACGTTTTTGAGTAACAGAGACCCAATTGGTGCGAACGGCGACGAATCGAAAATTGGTGGTCATCATTAACACTGGCCGATACAGCTGCGATATTTTCTTCAGTTCGCACTCTACGTAAGCGTGTTGGTGGTTTAATGTCCAACAATGTAAATTTGGTGCGAAATTTAGTCACAATAGCCCGAATAGCCGCTTCAGTGGGTCGATTAAACTGACCATAAAATGGAAGCGTGCGATGAACTTTCTTAACAGAGCACGCATTTTGATAATAAAATTCAATGATTTGCAAGCGTTGCTCGTTAGTAAGTCTATTCATGATGAAATGTCAAAGCATACTGAGCATCTTTCTCTTTGACACCATGTCTGAAATCCCACGTGATCTGTCAAATACTAATGCATGAAAATCCTAACCTCAAAAAAATCACTCTTTATATTAGTTCAAATTAAATTAATATTTGGTCAGTTTCATATTGCCAGTTCTACCGAACTAAATGATTTGTTTTAGTTATTCAGCACTCACAACAGAGGATAGCTGAGATGGTTAGAGTGCCGTAGTAGCAACCAGAAGGTCCGATGTTCTACCCCGGTAGCGGTGGATTTATTAAAACAGAAATGGAAAGCAGTGAAAAAGTGGTTCCTTTGCACCACTTTAAAATAACTTTTAAGTCTTTCAAAATAAAGGACTTCCCTCCTATGACAACTCAATGTTAAATTCATTGGTGAAGATCCCAATTTTCACTACTTCCGAATTACAATATGAACATCTTTTTCACTTCTTTGGGTGCTCTCTTTTTGCTGGGTCATGGAAATACAGGGTTTTCCAACAAGAGGTGTTAATTTGGTATTCAAAAAAATGCAATTTTTTGAAGTAAATGATCGGATGTTTATTTCATAATAAAGAGGAAGCTATGTCGTTAATAATGAAAAACAACATCAGCCACAACCAACCACAGGACCATATCATTTTCATGAAATTGTCCATAACCAAATCACAAAGTGGCTGCCCTATGTCCTCGATAGCCTCACGAAATATATCTTTGAGGTCTTGAATCGACGCTGGGCTATTGGCGTAGACCTTATCTTTCACGTGGCCCCAAAGGAAGAAGTCGAAAGGTGTTAAATCACAAGATCTCTGTGGCCAATTGTGATCTCCTCTTCGAGAGACAACACGGTCCGGAAACTTTTCCCGTAAAAGAGCAATGGTTTCGTTGCTTGTGTGGCACGTAGCGCCGTCTTGTTGGAAGTAAACGTTGCACAGAGGGTTGAAATCGCCAAAAATGGAGATTAATTCGGGGAAGCCTTCGGGTCAGGTAATGTTTATATTTTTTTTTTTTTCAATATCTATACCATAAACAGTAAAAGAATACACAATTTGAGTACAATTTAGTGAAAACAAAAATTTTCCTGGAAAATAAATTAATAATCCATCCATCCATCTATTCTTGTTATCGAAGAACAAGTCGCAATTATTACCCATTCCCAACAAAACTTGGTGCAATAGGTTTTTGCGCACCAATGACGGACGCTATTAAATGTGAAGCAAATCGGTTCAGATTTAGATATAACTTCCATATAAACGTCACTCCCGATTTGACTTTTCTCGAACTATATACCACATATTTCACTCGATTAACTTCAAATTTGCCACAGTACCTTATAATTGAACTGGAAACATCTATGGTGAAAATGTTTCACATCGGTTCAGATTTAGATATATCTCACACACAAAGATATTTCTCAATTTGAATTTTTTCGCTCTAGAGACCACATTATAATTATAACCGATCCCTTTTAAATTTGTCACAACACCTTATATTTCAACTAGAAACATCTGTAGTTAAATTCGATCACATCGGTCCATTATTTGATATAACCAACATACAAATGTACTACCAGATTTGTTGTGTCATTTGCTCATTATGAATAATGTTTCGAATTTTTCCGAATTTTTTCTGAATTAATCTAGAATTGGTAGTAAATTACTTGTAAGAGAATAGGAAGTGCAGGGTATCATATAGCCGGCGTCGCCCGACTTTAGTTTTTCCTTTCTTGCTTTTGTAGAGATGTCTTTATACATGAACATTTATTTTGCATTTTGGATTCTCATTCTGCTTCTGTCAATACTTTTTCACTGAAAATAGTTGTTTCATTTAGCAGGTATAAGGGTTAAATAAATAAAAAAAACTTACTTTCAATTACAAAATCCTTAATTATTAAGTTTTCGTCAAATTCAAATTTCAAGTTGTACAATAAAAATGCATGTATAAACATCCAAAATATTGACTAATTTCACAATTTTTTTAATAAAATAAATTGACTCGAAAAAGCGCAACATGTAGTTGCGGAGTATTGAAGCAAACCCGTTCTAATTTAAATAGAAATGCACCATCTGGCGGTATGTTACAGAATTCACATTTGAAACGCCACATATATTTTGAAAATACCTCACATTTAGACATATTTTCAAAAAAATTTTTAAAAATATTTCTACAATACTTTCGTTAAAACATTTATTTGTAAAATTACTCTAAAATAATCGAACTTGAAGATTCTATAATCAAAGTGCTACTTTTTACAATGTGGAAAATTATATTAACCTTTAAATATGTCAATTTGCAATTTTCACAACTGTTCCAGTAAAACTCAAAACATTCTTGACTTTTAGACAGTGCAACTGGAAAAGTAAAACACACATTTCATTGGTATTTTCTGTAGTGATGTAGAATTTTATTTTCTTTTATCGTATAACAAAAATTTTTCAAAAAAATAAATTTTGATTTTTGAATTTATCTCCATTTTTGACGATTTCAACTCTCTGTGCGTTGTCCAGATGTCCAATATTATCCAACTCTGACCATAAAGAATCATTAATCATCTCTCGATAGCGCTATCCACTCACCGTAACTGTTGGTCCCACCTCATTTTCGAAAAAGTAAGGTCCAATGACCCCGCCGCACCATAAACCGCACCAAACAGTCACACGATGAAGATGGAGAGGCTTCTCAACAATAACTCTTGGGTCCGAGCCCCAGATGCGACAATTTTGCTTGTTGACGTAGCCACGGAGTTGGAAGTGGACCTCATTAGTCAAGATGCTTTTTCGATGGAATTCCGAATTATTTTCATTCATGAATTTTAATAATTTCAATCCGTTGTTGAAGCATGTATCGGCGTAGTTCCTAATTGTCAAATGTCAAAGAATAAAACCTTCCAGAGTGTCAGCTACGGAAATACCGGGTGATCCGCATTAACACCTCTTGTTGGAAAACCCTGTATAACCACTAATGTCTAATAGGCTGTAGTGTGTAGGTAGCGTATACGTGCTGTTGATTAAGGATAATGCCACTCATACGCACTGTAGTCGGCCTGACCATTAAAAGAAACAGTCCTAAAAGATATAAAGGGTGATTTTTAGCTATTATCTTTTTGGCAACACTAGTTTAAAAAGCTGACGCACGTTTCGTGTTTTGTTTCACTGTCAAACATCTTCAGTTTGGTCTATAATTTATCCATGAATCGTCTTACAAACGAACATCGCTTGCAAATGATTTAATTTTATTATCAAAATGCGTGCTGTTAAGAAAGATCATCGCGCTTTTCCATTTTATGGTCAGTTTAATCGACCCATTGAAGCGGGTATTCGGGCTATTGTGACTAAATTTCGCACCAAATTTACATTGTTGGACATTAAACCACCAATACGCTTACGTAGAGTGCGAACTGAAGAAGATATCGCAGCTGTATCGGCCAGTGTTAATGATGACCATCAATTATCGATACGTCGCCGTTGGCAGCAATTGGGCCTCTGTTACTCTATAACGTGGAAATGTCAAAATTAGACTAAGCGGACCATTTGAGGCGCAGTCAAGGTCAACATTTGCATGAAATAATCTTCAAACATTACATTATATGGACCGTACTATCGATTCAAATAAAGATTTCATGCATTTTCCTGAATTTTATGTGTTTTTTTTTGAAAAACATTCGTATAGCTTTTAAAAAATCACTTTAGTTGCGGCCATTTGGTCGGTACCACTTTTATCCCTTTTTCCCCTTAAGAGTAAAATCTCTTTATTTTACGTGTCTACGCAATTAGAGGGATGTACACACTAAAGTTCATTATTCCAGCTGTAGTCGTTTAGTCGGTCCTATTTTTATCCCTCTGTACCTATTTTGTCCATTGAAAGTACGAATTTGGAAAAAAAAACTTTTATTTTTTTTGTCTACACAGTCGGAGGAATGTATACTCGGAATTTCACGACTCTAGCTGCAGTTATTTGGTTGGTACTATTATTCTAGGTGCAGCTGTTTGGTTGGTACCATTTTTATCCCTATATTCCCATTTTACCCCTTAAAGTACGAATTTGGAAAAAAATACTTTTATATTATGTATCTACTCAATTAGATGAATATACACATCGAATTTCGTGTCTCTAGCTGCTCCCGTTTAATATGTACCATTTGTATACCTTTTTGTCCTATTTCACCCCCTACGAATAAATATCAATATCCTAATATCAAGTAAGTACTTTAAAATATTAGGGGTTATTATGGGTATTTTCAGTCCATGTGAGAGAAAATATTTTGACTTTGGACCGATTTTGCCCACTTTCAATCCCAACCGATCTACGACTATAAGACGTATTTATGCAAAATTTGGACCTACTGGCTCCTTTCGTTTAGAAACTAGCGTGCTTTCAACAGACGGACGGACATGGCTAGATCGTCTTAGTATTTTATGACGATCAAGAATATATATACTTAATAGTGTCTCAGGTCGCTATTTAAAGGTTTTACAAACGTAATGACAAAGTTAGTATACCCCATCCTGTAAATACTGATTAGCGAATCATTTGGTTTATTTTGTAGTTTAAGCCGTTTTTCTTGTCATATACCCCGATAAAAGCATCCCAATATAAAGCCAACGATGAATCGATTGTTTTTTAAAATATCCCTGTACAAAAAACTCCTGTGACCTACTGTAGTACACCTTGAGGATCATTAGACCGTTTCAATGCAATACATTTGCTTTCACTCCATACGTACGACGAGTACATCCTGTTCACACGCACACATACATATACACTCAGCTCAGCTGATATACTTAGCAACTCGTACTCAGCATTAGTGGCTTCCTCCTTTTTTAATAGAGTCACTGGTGGTACTTCACTTTGCATGATTTCCAAAATGTTCATGAAGCGGTATCTTTGAATAGCTTGAGCAGCAGCGGCAGCTACACTACGCTGCCAGCACAGATACAAATGGATTTTATCGTGGACTATGTGGTGGTGTCTGTCTGTTTGTTTGTGCCACACGACACACACACACACACACAAGTGTGGCTTATTAGGAAATCTCAACACGTTTTCGGAAAATGTGAATTTTTCGCTAAATGTTTTGTAAATGTTTTCTCCATCCTACGTCCTCCGTCCAACTTTGTAATTAGTTGTCCTCGTAGTCGCAACGAAATAAAGTTGTTCCAGAAAAAAAATTCAGCAAAAAAAAAAACAAATCACAAAATATGTAAAGTGCGAGTAAATTAATAAAGCAGCCTCAGTTGGTCGGAGTTGGAGTTGTTGCTCACAGCCACTACTGCAGCTGTTGCTGCCGCTGGCAGTCTGTCGTGTGGCCTAAGCCAAGATAATAAAACTTTATAATCGCTCTAATGGCTCTGTTTTTTATGCCGGCATTTTCACAGTTAAATTTCATCGTTTCCATTTTTTTGGCTAGTTGGCCAACGCATAATGACCGCGCTTAGTATCTGTTGTTAGACCTGTTTTTGGAGTGGTTTTGGAACATGTTGACCAAAATTTAATTTTTTCGTAGTTTTTTTTTCGAGTTAATTTCGGGGGAATACAAATTAAAAACGTTTCTAGCATAATTTCCCAAGAATATGATAAAAAGCTGCACCAAGCAAAGACATGCCGATAGCATTTTAGGTTTAATTGTTTGTGGAATCTGGCAATTTTTAATAATGTTTTCTTGTTCTTCTTACAGGCTTTTGTCCATTCAACGAGTTGATGGTAAGTAAATTAAATTTTATTATAATTGCAACATTTAAATATACGTTTCCACATTTGGCATGGTTTAATGGCATATCCTTCTTACCCATTTTTTTTAAATCTGGTTAATCCACAGTTACAGCTAAACAATATTTAGAGGTGCTAGTTTTTTCTTCTACAGTTCTAACTATTAACATTTATATTTAACACCTTCGATACATTTCATCAAAATTAAATCGCCTTTCAAAATATTTTCTAAATGTAATGTTGTTTTCATTCGATGACACGTCACGGATGGAATCACATGGGATTTTAAGATATCCAAACATTTATTCAAATTTGTATTTCATTTCACGCCTGTGCTCTCTCTAACTCTATGTGCTGAAATACAAAATGGCATATAATTTATTTTTGCTATTGTTTTGTCGATGCTTATCCCCTGATGTTTACTTAAGTAAAAACATTTGTTTGTTCAAATAGACAGACCGACCGACATCCAACAACTGTTTGAATTTGAATTCGTATTCCACTTAAGCAAATAATCGCACACACGAATGTTTGCAACTTCAACAGCAGCAAAAACAGTGCACAAAATTAGACAGACACAAATCATGTGAACGCAAAAGGGGAAGTGTGACGGTATGTAAATAAATGACTGTCAATAACTGAATTGAAATTGAATCAAATGGAACGTATGTATAAAACGAAAAATAACAGCAAAAACAACAGCAATAAATAAATAAATAACAATCTACGAGTACCAGGGCAAAAACACATGAAAATGAAAAGATAAACATATGTTCATTTGCTCGTTCACACTACGTTGGTGAATGTGACAGGTAATGTTTTATAGTTAAAATGTTCTTGTTGTTGAAATTGACAATAGTTTCATTTCCCAAACACTCAAGTTTTCTGATAGGAGGTTAACGATGACGATGTAATATCCTACTCAAATATATAGAAATAGTTATATAGGCGTAAAGTAGTAAAGTTTTGCACAATGGACCCAACTGGGTCTCCGAGTGTTCAGAATGTAGGAGCATTCTGGTCCTTTAAACCAAAGTAGTAAAGTTTTAAAGTTGTCTATTTGTCTAGTTGTCTAGTTGTCTAGTTGTATAGTTGTCTAGTTGTCTAGTTGTCTAGTTGTCTAGTTGTCTAGTTGTCTAGTTGTCTAGTTGTCTAGTTGTCTAGTTGTCTAGTTGTCTAGTTGTCTAGTTGTCTAGTTGTCTAGTTGTCTAGTTGTCTAGTTGTCTAGTTGTCTAGTTGTCTAGTTGTCTAGTTGTCTAGTTGTCTAGTTGTCTAGTTGTCTAGTTGTCTAGTTGTCTAGTTGTCTAGTTGTCTAGTTGTCTAGTTGTCTAGTTGTCTAGTTGTCTAGTTGTCTAGTTGTCTAGTTGTCTAGTTGTCTAGTTGTCTAGTTGTCTAGTTGTCTAGTTGTCTAGTTGTCTAGTTGTCTAGTTGTCTAGTTGTCTAGTTGTCTAGTTGTCTAGTTGTCTAGTTGTCTAGTTGTCTAGTTGTCTAGTTGTCTAGTTGTCTAGTTGTCTAGTTGTCTAGTTGTCTAGTTGTCTAGTTGTCTAGTTGTCTAGTTGTCTAGTTGTCTAGTTGTCTAGTTGTCTAGTTGTCTAGTTGTCTAGTTGTCTAGTTGTCTAGTTGTCTAGTTGTCTAGTTGTCTAGTTGTCTAGTTGTCTAGTTGTCTAGTTGTCTAGTTGTCTAGTTGTCTAGTTGTCTAGTTGTCTAGTTGTCTAGTTGTCTAGTTGTCTAGTTGTCTAGTTGTCTAGTTGTCTAGTTGTCTAGTTGTCTAGTTGTCTAGTTGTCTAGTTGTCTAGTTGTCTAGTTGTCTAGTTGTCTAGTTGTCTAGTTGTCTAGTTGTCTAGTTGTCTAGTTGTCTAGTTGTCTAGTTGTCTAGTTGTCTAGTTGTCTAGTTGTCTAGTTGTCTAGTTGTCTAGTTGTCTAGTTGTCTAGTTGTCTAGTTGTCTAGTTGTCTAGTTGTCTAGTTGTCTAGTTGTCTAGTTGTCTAGTTGTCTAGTTGTCTAGTTGTCTAGTTGTCTAGTTGTCTAGTTGTCTAGTTGTCTAGTTGTCTAGTTGTCTAGTTGTCTAGTTGTCTAGTTGTCTAGTTGTCTAGTTGTCTAGTTGTCTAGTTGTCTAGTTGTCTAGTTGTCTAGTTGTCTAGTTGTCTAGTTGTCTAGTTGTCTAGTTGTCTAGTTGTCTAGTTGTCTAGTTGTCTAGTTGTCTAGTTGTCTAGTTGTCTAGTTGTCTAGTTGTCTAGTTGTCTAGTTGTCTAGTTGTCTAGTTGTCTAGTTGTCTAGTTGTCTAGTTGTCTAGTTGTCTAGTTGTCTAGTTGTCTAGTTGTCTAGTTGTCTAGTTGTCTAGTTGTCTAGTTGTCTAGTTGTCTAGTTGTCTAGTTGTCTAGTTGTCTAGTTGTCTAGTTGTCTAGTTGTCTAGTTGTCTAGTTGTCTAGTTGTCTAGTTGTCTAGTTGTCTAGTTGTCTAGTTGTCTAGTTGTCTGTTGTCTAGTTGTCTAGCTGTCTAGTTGTCTAGTTGCATAGTTGTATATTTGTATAGTTGTCTAGTTGTATAATTGTATAGTTGTATAATTAAATTTCTTATTTTATATGTCTAGTTAAATAGTTGACTATTTGGTTCAGAATACACATCGTTTCGGTCCAGCTCATTTGAGGTCGATACCTCAGACTCCATTTCATTCGACTGAATTAAATGTATAATAACTTGGTACATCGAGTGGTGTAGGGTGTATATGAACACATTTGTATTTATATGACATGTTCTGAAATAAACTGGGTGCAGGGGGCATAAACAAGACAGCCGGTA